>CANIUD010000284.1:475000-513323 GCA_947470075.1 Closterium sp. Yama58-4 | reverse complement strand
CTCCGCTTTCCATCACCCGCCCCATTCTCCCGCTTTCCATCACCCGCCCCATTCTCCCGCTTTCCATCACCCCGCCCCATTCTTCCGCTTTCCATCACCCGCCCCATTCTCCCGCTTTCCATCACCGCGCCCCATTCTCCCGCTTTCCATCACCCCGCCCCATTCTCCCGCTTTCCATCACCCCGCCCCATTCTCCCGCTTTCCATCACCCCACCCCATTCTCCCTCTTTCCATCACCCCGCCCCATTCTCCCGCTTTCCATCACCTCGCCCCATTCTCCCGCTTTCCATCACCCCGCCCCATTCTCCCGCTTTCCATCACCCCGCCCCATTCTCCCTCTTTCCATCACCCCGCCCCATTCTCCCGTTTTCCATCACCCCGCCCCATTCTCCGCTCTCCATCACCCCGGCCCATTCTCCCTCTTTCCATCACCCCGCCCCATTCTTCCGCTTTCCATCACCCCGCCCCATTCTCCCGCTTTCCATCACCCCGCCCCATTCTCCCGCTTTCCATCACCCCGCCCCATTCTCCCGCTTTCGATCACCCCCCTCGCCCCATTCTCCCTCTTTCCATCACCCCGCCCCATTCTCCCTCTTTCCATCACCCTGCCCAATTTCTCCCTTTCCATCACCCCGCCCCATTCTCCCGCTTTCCATCACCCCGCCCCATTCTCCGCTTTCCATCCACTTGCCCCTTCTCCCGCTTTCCATCACCCCGCCCCATTCTCCCGCTTTCCATCACCCGCCCCATTCTCCCGCTTTCCATCACCCCGCCCCATTCTCCCGCTTTCCATCACCCCGCCCCATTCTCATGACACCGCTGCCCACACTAGTGCAATGCCATGCCACACATCTTGGCACACTTCCAATGCGCACTCTCCGGAAGTCTCTTGGTGAGAAAATCTGCCACCTGCTTGCTAGCCTTCACATGGTGAAGCTCAACAACTCCCTCCTTCACCATCAGCTTCACCCAGTGCCACTTAATCTTCATGTGCTTGTTCAGCCCATTCAGGATAGGATTTTTGGCCATGCCAATAGCAGCCTCGCTGTTGGAGAAAAGTGGTGTAGGTCCCTGCTGTTCAGCTCCCATGTCCTCCAGCAGTTTGCTCAGGAGCACAATCTCCTGGATGGCATGGTACATCGCCATGTACTCTGCCTCTCCGGAAGACTGAGCAATCTCACTCTGCTTCTTGGATCTCTAGTTCACTGGTCCACCTCCGACCATGCACACAAAGCCGCCAACTGATAACTGATCCTCCTCCTCTGAGGCCCATGTGGCGTCGGTGAAGCACGACAGCTTCAAGGTTCCATCTGCTCCGTTCTGTCTCAGCTGCCCGCCAGCTGAAAACTGAACATCAGCAGATGCCGTTGATCCGAGGTAGCGCACCAAGCGCTTTGCCACCTCCAACTGCTCCTCAGTGGGACGCTGCACAACTCTGGCTAGCTGCCCCACTCCAAATGAAGCATCAGGCCGCGTATGTACAACAGCATACATCACACTTCCAATGAGTGACTGGTACTCATTCTGCTGCTCATCCTCGAGTACATCATCCTCCTCAGCTGCCTTCTTCAACTTGAAGCCCTTAGGAAACGGCGTCATCACAGTGCGACCTCCAGTCACACCATAGCGCTCCATGACACCAGAGATGTAGTGTGACTGATGCACCTTCAGCCACCTCCTCTCAACATCCCTCTCAATCTGCAGCCCCAAGTAGTAGTGGACATCCCCCAGCATCTTGCACTTGAAGTTGTCCATCAGCAGCTTCTGTGTCCTCTCAATCTGCTCCATGGAGGGTGAGAACAGCAGTATGTCGTCGACATACACCAGCAGCAAGAGCAGCTGCTCCCCCTCTCCAAGCAGAAACAAGCTGTGATCTGCCTGGGACGTCTTGAAGCCTCCACTCAGCAGCACCTCCTCCAGCTTCTCGTACCAGCACCTGGGCGCTTGCTTAAGGCCATAGATAGCCTTCTTGAGCTTGCACACCCGGCTGGTCCCATCCTCATAGCCGTCGGGCTGCGCCATGTAGATATCCTCCAGCAGTATTCCATTGAGGAATGCAGTGGTGATATCCATCTGCTTCACGTGCCATCCCTTCACAGCTGCGCCAGCCAGCAAAGTCCTCAACGTCAGTGGCTTAGCAATGGGAGTGAAGATCTCCCCAAAGTCGACCTTCTCCTTCTGCTGAAACCCCTTTGTGATCAAGCGGCTCTTGAACCACTCCAATGCACCATCAGCTCCACTCTTCACCTTGAAAACCCACTTGCTGCTGATCGGCCGTCGCCCCTCGGGTAACTCAACAAGCTCCCAAGTCCCATTCTCAATGAGACTGTTGAACTCCGCATCCATGGCAGCCTTCCACTCCTCCTTCTGGGGTCCACTCAGTGCCTCCTCCACTGTGGCTGGTTCTCCAGGCAAGGGTGTGAAGAAACAGAAGGCCATCTCCTCATCCTCTCCCTCATCCGCCTGAACCGCCATAGCACCTTGCTTGGGTCCTCCCAAACGGCTATACTTCAGTCTCGAAGGTTGTGCTGCCACTCTCTTCTCGCGGGTTCCAGTCTGCTGCCCATGTGGTGAAGCTCCTTTCTGCACACTCCTCTTGGTGACTTTGGCAGTTGCAGCTGGCTCGGGCTGAGATGGTGAGTCCACACGTGCCGACTCATCCTCCAACCCCTCCTCCACAGCAGGACCAGCCCCTTGCTGCTCACCACCATCACTATGGTCACTGGTCAGCTCTGACCCAGGGAGATCCTCAAGGTGCAGCTGAACCTCCTCCACTGCAGACCGCTCAATCTCCTGCAGACGCAAGCAAATCTGCACCTGCTAATCCTGCTGCCAGTCCTTGTACATGACGTCCTCAACAAACTTGACGTCACGGCTGACCAGCGTCTTTTTGCTCTTGGAGTTCCATATCAGCCACCCCTTCGAGTCAGGAGCCATCCCAAGATGGACAGCCCACACAGCAGCAACTTCCAGCTTGTGCCTCTGCTCCTTAGGCACCATCACAAGCCCCATGCAGCCCCACACCCGCAGCATGTCAATGGATGGCTTCTTCCCAAGCCAACGCTCGTACGGCACCCAGTGCTTGTCGGCAACGTGTGTCAAGACCCTGTTCTTGACCGTGATGACATGGCGAACAGCTTCTGGCCAGAACTTGTAGGGCATCCCAGCAGCCCCCAACAGAGTCTTAGCCGCCTCGCCAATGGTCCGGTTGGCACGCTCAGCAATGCCGTTCTGCTGCGGTGTTCCTGGGCAGGTCAGCTGGTGTCGAATGCCGTTCCTCTTGAGAAACTTGGTGAATTCCGCTCCAAGGAACTCTCCACCATGGTCGCTCCTCAGCACCTTCACCAGCCGCATCGCTTGCCGCTCCACCATCGGCAACCAATCCTCCTTGATCGCCACTGCAGCATCGCTCTTCTTAGACAAGGGACGTGCCCACGTGAAGCGACTCCATTCGTCCACCATGGTGAGGAAGTACAACACTCCCTCAGTCCCCTCCATCCTCATAGGACCCACCAGGTCCATGTGCACCACCTCCAATGGTGCCTTTGCCGATCCCTCCGCACGTGGAAACGGGAACCGTGCAAACTTGTTTTGCATGCACACCTCGCAGCTGTCATAGTGAGCGCCATCTCCTTGCAGTTGCAGGCCGTGCACGCACTTCTCCTTGTGCATCTCCTCCAATGTAGATACAGCCACGTGTGCAAGTCGCCGATGCCAAGTCTCCCAATCCGCTTGGCCCGAGGTAGCCGACGCCTTCACCGCCGCACTTCCTCCAATCAGCTCCTCTCCTTGCACACCTTGCTGCTCCTCCTCAGTGACGCTTTCCTCCATTGATGCCACTGCTGCCGCCTTGCCCGATTTCCGCCAAGGGAGGACCGGGATCTGCCACATGCGCTTGTGGACATCCCCTTTCTGCTGCAGGTCCCAAATCAGCCGCTCATCGTTGTAGGCACGATAGCGCACCGAGCCAATCGTCTCGGTGTTCACACCGCATCTCCCAATCGGCCGGTAGAAATCAGGTTTGCGCACAAGTCCGGCACCCACAGCACGTTCTTCAGCCCCATGAGTTCTCCATCCGCTCCCATGCCCATGACCTTGGCCTTGGCGCCCGTCGCGGATGTAACTGTAGAGATGGGCGGGGGCAGAATCTCATCGAGTAGGTCCGCACGAGGAGTCATGTGCCAGGAGCTTCCCGAGTCAATCACCCAATGGGTGAGGGGGTGTAGGAGAACCTTGGCAGCCATAGCGAGAACCTTGACGACTCGAATGAAGAGCGCCCGCTGCACTTCTTGCACATGTGTGGATCCTTCCGCGTTTTGGGGGTGAAAGCGCTCGTTCTGAGCGTTTTTCTTCCACCGGGTCACGTGGCTGCGCTTGTCTGGTCCTCTTGCCAAGCCAGCAAGGGTGTGGGCGGTTTGCGAGCATCATCAGTCATCGGCGCTCGCGAATGAAGAGCGCCCGCTGCACTTCCTGCACATGTGTGGATCCTTCCGCGTTTTGGGGGTGAAAGCGCTCGTTCTGAGCGTTTTTCTTCCACCGGGTCATGTGGCTGCGCTTGTCTGGTCCTCTTGCCAAGCCAACAAGGGCGTGGAAGGGTTGCGAGCATCATCAGTCATCAGCGCTCGCGAATGAAGAGCGCCCGCTGCACTTCCTGCACATGTGTGGATCCTTCCGCGTTTTGGGGGTGAAAGCACTCGTTCTGAGCGTTTTTCTTCCACCAGGTCACGTGGCTGCCCTTGTCTTGTCCTCTTGCCAATCCAGCAATTGCGAGCATCATCAGTCATCGGCGCTCGTGAATGAAGAGCGCCCACTGCACTTCCTGCACATGTGTGGATTCTTTCGCATTTTGGGGGTGAAAGCGCTCATTCTGAGCGTTTTTCTTCCACCGGGTCACGTGGCTACGCTTGTCTGGTCCTCTTGCCAAGCCAGCAAGGGCGTGGGAGGGTTGCGAGTATCATCAGTCATCGGCGCTCGCAAAATAAGAGCGCCCGCTGCACTTCCTGCACATGTGCAGGAACCCTGGATCCGAATTTTTGCAGACGCTAGGCCCTTGTTCTTGAACTTTTGCATTCGCTAGGCCCTTGTTCTTGCAGTTTTGCACACGCTAGGCCCTTGTTCTTGAATTTTTGCACACGCTAGGCCCTTGTTCTTGCAATTTTGCACACGCTAGGCCCTTGTTCTTGCAATTTTGCACATGCTAGGCCCTTGTTCTTGCAATTTTGCACACGCTAGGCCCTTGTTCTTACAATTTTGCAGACGCTAGGCCCTTGTTCTTGCAAATTTGCAGACGCTAGGCCCTTGTTCTTGCAATTTTGCAGACGCTAGGCCCTTGTTCTTGCAATTTGCAGACGCTAGGCCCTTGTTCTTGAATTTTTGCAGACGCTAGGCCCTTGTTATTGCAATTTTGCAGACGCTAGGCCTTGTTCTTGAATTTTTGCAGACGCTAGGCCCTTGTTTTTGCAATTTTGTAGACGCTAGGCCCTTGTTCTTGCAATTATGCAGACGCTAGGCCCTTGTTCTTGCAATTTTGCAGACGCTAGGCCCTTGTTCTTGCAATTTTGCACATGCTAGGCCCTTGTTCTTGCAATTTTGCACACGCTAGGCCCTTGTTCGTACAATTTTGCAAACGCTAGGCCCTAGTTCTTGCAATTTTGCAGACGCTAGGCCCTTGTTCTTGCAATTATGCAGACGCTAGGCCCTTGTTCTTGCAATTTTGCAGACGCTAGGCCCTTGTTCTTGCAATTTTGCACATGCTAGGCCCTTGTTTTTGCAATTTTGCACACGCTAGGCCCTTGTTCGTACAATTTTGCAAACGCTAGGCCCTAGTTCTTGCAATTTTGCAGACGCTAGGCCCTTGTTCTTGCAATTTTGCACATGCTAGGCCCTTGTTCTTGCAATTTTGCACACGCTAGGCCCTTGTTCGTACAATTTTGCAAACGCTAGGCCCTAGTTCTTGCAATTTTGCAGACGCTAGGCCCTTGTTCTTGCAATTTTGCACATGCTAGGCCCTTGTTCTTGCAATTTTGCACACGCTAGGCCCTTGTTCGTACAATTTTGCAAACGCTAGGCCCTAGTTCTTGCAATTTTGCAGACGCTAGGCCCTTGTTCTTGCAATTTTGCAGACGCTAGGCCCTTGTTCTTGCAATTTTGCAGAAGCTAGGCCCTTGTTCTTGCAATTTTGCACATGCTAGGCCCTTGTTCTTGCAATTTTGCACATGCTAGGCCCTTGTTCGTACAATTTTGCAAACGCTAGGCCCTAGTTCTTGCAATTTTGCAGACGCTAGGCCCTTGTTCTTGCAATTTTGCACATGCTAGGCCCTTGTTCTTGCAATTTTGCACGCGCTAGGCCCTTGTTCGTACAATTTTGCAAACGCTAGGCCCTAGTTCTTGCAATTTTGCAGACGCTAGGCCCTTGTTCTTGCAATTGTGCAGACGCTAGGCCCTTGTTCTTGCAATTTGCAGACGCTAGGCCCTTGTTCTTGAATTTTTGCAGACGCTAGGCCCTTGTTATTGAATTTTTGCAGACGCTAGGCCTTGTTCTTGAATTTTTGCAGACGCTAGGCCCTTGTTTTTGCAATTTTGTAGACGCTAGGCCCTTGTTCTTGCAATTATGCAGACGCTAGGCCCTTGTTCTTGAATTTATGCAGACGCTAGGCCCTTGTTCTTGAATTTTTGCAGACGCTAGGCCCTTGTTCTTGAATTTTTGCAGACGCTACGCCCTTGTTCTTGCAATTTTGCACACGCTAGGCCCTTGTTCTTGAATTTTTGCAGATGCTAGGCCCTTGTTCTTGAATTTTTGCAGATGCTAGGCCCTTGTTCTTGAATTTTTTCAGACGCTAGGCCCTTGTTCTTGAATTTTTGCAGACGCTAGGCCATTGTTCTTGCAATTTTGCAGACGCTAGGCCCTTGTTCTTGATTTTTTGCAGACACTAGGCCCTTGTTCTTGAATTTTTGCAGAAGCTAGGCCCTTGTTCTTGCAATTTTGCAGACGCTAGGCCCTTGTTCTTGCAATTTTGCACACGCTAGGCCCTTGTTCTTGAATTTGTGCAGACGCTAGGCCCTTGTTCTTGAATTTTTGCAGACGCTAGGCCCTTGTTCTTGCAATTTTGCAGATGCTAGGCCCTTGTTCTTGAACTTTTGCAGACGCTAGGCCCTTGCTCTTGAATTTTTGCAGACGCTAGGCCCTTGTTCTTGCAATTTTGCAGACGCTAGGCCCTTGTTCTTGCAATTTTGCACATGCTAGGCCCTTGTTCTTGCAATATTGCACACGCTAGGCCCTTGTTCGTACAATTTTGCAAACGCTAGGCCCTAGTTCTTGCAATTTTGCAGACGCTAGGCCCTTGTTCTTGCAATTTTGCACATGCTAGGCCCTTGTTCTTGCAATTTTGCACACGCTAGGCCCTTGTTCGTACAATTTTGCAAACGCTAGGCCCTAGTTCTTGCAATTTTGCAGACGCTAGGCCCTTGTTCTTGCAATTGTGCAGACGCTAGGCCCTTGTTCTTGCAATTTGCAGACGCTAGGCCCTTGTTCTTGAATTTTTGCAGACGCTAGGCCCTTGTTATTGAATTTTTGCAGACGCTAGGCCTTGTTCTTGAATTTTTGCAGACGCTAGGCCCTTGTTTTTGCAATTTTGTAGACGCTAGGCCCTTGTTCTTGCAATTATGCAGACGCTAGGCCCTTGTTCTTGAATTTATGCAGACGCTAGGCCCTTGTTCTTGAATTTTTGCAGACGCTAGGCCCTTGTTCTTGAATTTTTGCAGACGCTACGCCCTTGTTCTTGCAATTTTGCAGACGCTAGGCCCTTGTTCTTGAATTTTTGCAGATGCTAGGCCCTTGTTCTTGAATTTTTGCAGATGCTAGGCCCTTGTTCTTGAATTTTTTCAGACGCTAGGCCCTTGTTCTTGAATTTTTGCAGACGCTAGGCCATTGTTCTTGCAATTTTGCAGACGCTAGGCCCTTGTTCTTGATTTTTTGCAGACACTAGGCCCTTGTTCTTGAATTTTTGCAGACGCTAGGCCCTTGTTCTTGCAATTTTGCAGACGCTAGGCCCTTGTTCTTGCAATTTTGCACACGCTAGGCCCTTGTTCTTGAATTTGTGCAGACGCTAGGCCCTTGTTCTTGAATTTTTGCAGACGCTAGGCCCTTGTTCTTGCAATTTTGCAGATGCTAGGCCCTTGTTCTTGAACTTTTGCAGACGCTAGGCCCTTGCTCTTGAATTTTTGCAGACGCTAGGCCCTTGTTCTTGCAATTTGCAGACGCTAGGCCCTTGTTCTTAAATTTTTGCAGACGCTAGACCCTTGTTCTTGAATTTTTTTACACGCTAGGCCCTTGTTCTTGAATTTTTGCAGACGCTAGGCCCTTGTTCTTGAATTTTTGCAGACGCTAGGCCCTTGTTCTTGAATTTTTGCAGATGCTAGGCCCTTGTTCTTGAATTTTTGTAGACGCTAGGCCCTTGTTCTTGCAATTTTGAAGACGCTAGGCCCTTGTTTTTGAATTTTTTCAAATGCTAGGCCCTTGTCCTTGAATTTTTGCAGACGCTAGGCCCTTGTTCTTGAATTTTTGCAGACGCTAGGCCCTTGTTCTTGAATTTTTGCAGATGCTAGGCCCTTGTTCTTGCAATTTTGCAGATGCTAGGCCCTTGTTCTTGCAATTTTGCAGATGCTAGGCCCTTGTTCTTGAATTTTTGCAGATGCTAGGCCCTTGTTCTTGAATTTTTGCAGACGCTAGGCCCTTATTCTTGAATTTTTTCAGATGCTAGGCCCTTGTTCTTGAATTTTTGCAGACGCTAGGCCATTGTTCTTGCAATTTTGCAGACGCTAGGCCCTTGTTCTTGCAATTTTGTAGACGCTAGGCCCTTGTTCTTGCAATTTGCAGACGCTAGGCCCTTGTTCTTGAATTTTTGCAGATGCTAGGCCCTTGTTCTTGAATTGTTGCAGACGCTAGGCCCTTGTTCTTGATTTTTTTCAAATGCCAGGCCCTTGTTCTTAAATTTTTGCTGACACTAGGCTATTGTTCTTGCAATTTTGCAGACGCTAGGCCATTGTTCTTGCAATTTTGTAGACGCTAGGCCCTTGTTCTTGCAATTTGCAGACGCTAGGCCCTTGATCTTGAATTTTTGCAGACGCTAGGCCCTTGTTCTTGCAATTTTGCAAACGCTAGGCCCTTGTTCTTGAATTTTTGCAGACGTTAGGCCCTTGTTATTGAATTTTTGCAGACGCTAGGCCCTTGTTCTTAAATTTTTGCAGACGCTAGGCCCTTGTTCTTGCAATTTTGCAGATGCTAGGCCCTTGTTCTTGCAATTTTGCACACGCTAGGCCCTTGTTCTTGAATTTTTGCAGACGCTAGGCCCTTGTTCTTGAATTTTTGCAGATGCTAAGCCCTTGTTCTTGAATTTTTGCAGACGCTAGGCCCTTGTTCTTGAATTTTTTGCAGATGCTAGGCCCTTGTTCTTCAATTTTTGCAGACGCTAGGCCATTGTTCTTGCAATTTTGCAGACGCTAGGCCCTTCTTCTTGCAATTTTGTAGACGCTAGGCCCTTGTTCTTGCAATTTGCAGACGCTAGGCCCTTGTTCTTGAATTTTTACAGACGCTAGGCCCTTGTTCTTGAATGTTTGCAGACGCTAGGCCCTTGTTCTTGCAAGTTTGCAGACACTAGGCCCTTCAAAGTTTTGCAGACGCTAGGCCCTTGTTCTTGCAATTTTGCACACGCTAGGCCCTTGTTCTTGAATTTTTGCAGACGCTAGGCCCTTGTTCTTGAATTTTTACAGACGCTAGGCCCTTGTTCTTGAATGTTTGCAGACGCTAGGCCCTTGTTCTTGAATTTTTGCAGACGCTAGGCCCTTGTTCTTGAATTTTTGCAGACGCTAGGCCCTTGTTCTTGAATTTTTGCAGACGCTAAGCCCTTGTTCTCGCAATTTTGCAGACGCTAGGCCCTTGTTCTTGAATTTTTGCAGACGCTAGGCTCTTGTTCTTGAATTTTTGCAGATGCTAGGCCCTTGTTCTTGCAATTTTGCAGACGCTAGGCCCTTGTTCTTGCAATTTTGTAGACGCTAGGCCCTTGTTCTTGAATTTTTGCACTCGCTAGGCCCTTGTTCTTGAATTTTTGCAGACGCTAGGCCCTTGTTCTTGAATTTTTGCAGACGCTAGGCCCTTGTTCTTGAATTTCTGCAGACGCTAGGCCCTTGTTCTTGAATTTTTGCAGACGCTAGGCCCTTGTTCTTGAATTGTTGCAGACGCTAGGCCCTTGTTCTTGCAATTTTGCACACGCTAGGCCCTTGTTCTTGAATTTTTGCACACGCTAGGCCCTTGTTCTTGCAATTTTGCGCACGCTAGGCCCTTGTTCTTGCAATTTTGCAGACGCTAGGCCCTTGTTCTTGAATTTTTGCAGACGCTAGGCCCTTGTTCTTGAATTTTTGCAGACGCTAGGTCCTTGTTCTTGCAATTTTGCAGACGCTAGGCCCTTGTTCTTGAATTTTTGCAGACGCTAGGCTCTTGTTCTTGAATTTTTGCAGACGCTAGGCCCTTTTTCTTGCAATTTTGCAGACGCTAGGCCCTTGTTCTTGCAATTTTGCAGACGCTAGGCCCTTGTTCTTGAATTTTTGCACTCGCTTGTGTAACTACTATTGGGACTAGATACCTCTAAGCACACCTTTAATACACACTAGGATATTCCTAGTGTGACAACGATCGTGTGCACTAGGGTGCTCCCAACCTCCGTTGCGCAGCGTTAATTGACTGATTGGCTCGTGTGCAGATAATTCTCCTCACGTCAATACGATGATAGAGAATATTTCACTCAATAACAGGTTCACAAGAATTGATCACAAACAAACACAAGCAAAGATATATACTAACCCACCAAAAACGAAAGCTAACAGCCCACCGAAATGACAGCTAGAACAATACTCCGAATTGCCAACTTTCACCATGCGAAACTACTGGCAACATACTCGCCCATGAACGTTTATGTGGGCCATACTTGCTCGCGAACGCTCGTGGACGCTCGTGGCCGTTCGTGGGGACCACTCGTGACAGCTCACGGAATCTCCTGAAGAAATCGCGCAGTTACATGACGAAATTAAGCTGTCGTCGAAATTCCCCTCGCACACTTCGCGCCAGTGTCGAATGTTAATCGCGCTCTTCACGAAACACCTCGTAGCGAAATTCCTCTCGGAGAAAACAGACAAAACACTCGAGGGTCAAGCAAAATCTCGTTGGCCCCACGTGGCACCCTCGAAATCCAGTCTGGTACCACTCGCATTTGACTTTACCCTCGCGCCACCTAACTGCCGCACTCGCGTGTGGCGAGGAATTCAATTCCGGGCCTCAGGCCGAGCGTGTGCCTCCATTGGCACACTCCGGCCATTTTGGCGCGACTCCCATGATTGCGCCACATGCGCAACAGTGCTCGGACTCATGGCCTCGAGCCTTGACCACCTCGCTAGGGCGAAATCCCTTAGCCCCATAAACAAAACACGAAATTACAAACTAACTCACTTAAACAAATAGAAACACAACTCCCAAACTTCACCAGAAAAAAGCTCACAAACTCGCACAAAATCACACAAACGTTTCACGAACAGACTCACGAGCATTCACAACACTTTATGAACACTCGTGACACGCAGAACACACGAAACAACATGAACGCACACGAAATCTCGGAACTTACGAAATAACATGAACACTCGCCTTCACTCGCGGAAACTCATGAACACTCACAAATTCAACAATCCACGAAAACAATCATAACTCACGAACCGTGAAGGTGATTTACGAACCGTAAATGCCAAAATGTAAAGCACAAAAAAGCGCACCTTACACATAACAAATTACCTTCAAACAGAAAACTTCATTTACCTTCACCGCTGGCGAAGAGGCGGTAGGTTGATGTGCAAGACACATATTGCACTCAACAGCTAGGCCCTTGTTCTTGAATTTTTGCAGACGCTAGGCCCTTGTTCTTGCATTTTTGCAGACGCTAGGCCCTTGTTCTTGCAATTTTGCAGACGCTAGGCCCTTGTTCTTGATTTTTTGCAGACGCTAGGCCCTTGTTCTTGAATTTTTTCAGACGCTAGGCCCTTGTTCTTGAATTTGTGCAGACGCTAGGCCCTTGTTCATGAATTTTTGCAGACGCTAGGCCCTTGTTCTTGAATTTTTGCAGACGCTAAGCCCTTGTTCTTGCAATTTTGCAGACGCTATGCCCTTGTTCTTGAATTTTTGCACACGCTAGGCCCTTGTTCTTGAATTTTTGCAGACACTAGGCCCTTGTTCTTGAAATTTTGCAGACGCTAGGCCCTTGTTCTTGAATTATTGCAGACGCTAGGCCCTTGTTCTTGCATTTTTGCAGACGCTAGGCCCTTGTTCTTGAATTTTTGCAGACGCTAGGCCCTTGTTCTTGAATTTTTGCAGACGCTAGGCCCTTGTTCTTGAATTTTTGCAGACGCTAGGCCCTTGTTCTTGAATTTTTGTAGACGCTAGGCCCTTGTTCTTGAATTTTTGCAGACGCTAGGCCCTTGTTCTTGAATTTTTGCAGACGCTAGGCCCTTGTTCTTGAATTTTTGCAGACGCTAGGCCCTTGTTCTTGCAATTTTGCACACGCTAGGCCCTTGTTCTTGAATTTTTGCACACGCTAGGCCCTTGTTCTTGCAATTTTGCACACGCTATGCCCTTGTTCTTGCAAGTTTGCAGACGCTAGGCCCTTGTTCTTGAAATTTTGCAGACGCTAGGCCATTGTTCTTGCAATTTTGCAGACGCTAGGCCCCTGTTCTTGAATTTTTGCAGACGCTAGGCCCTTGTTCTTGAATTTTTGCAGACGCTAGGTCCTTGTTCTTGCAATTTTGCAGATGCTAGGCCCCTGTTCTTGAATTTTTGCAGACGCTAGGCTCTTGTTCTTGCAATTTTGCAGACGCTAGGCTCTTGTTCTTGAATTTTTGCAGACGCTAGGCCCTTTTTCTTGAATTTTTGCAGACGCTAGGTCCTTGTTCTTGCAATTTTGCAGACGCTAGGCCCTTGTTCTTGAATTTTTGCAGACGCTAGGCCCTTGTTCTTGAATTTTTGCAGACGCTACGCCCTTGTTCTTGCAATTTTGCAGATGCTAGGCCCTTGTTCTTGCAATTTTGCAGATGCTAGGCCCTTGTTCTTGCAATTTTCCAGACGCTAGGCCCTTGTTCTTGAATTTTTGCAGATGCTAGGCCCTTGTTCTTGAATTTTTGCAGATGCTAGGCCCTTGTTCTTGAATTTTTGCAGATGCTAGGCCCTTGTTCTTGATTTTTTGCAGACGCTAGGCCCTTGTTCTTGAATTTTTGCAGACGCTAGGCCCTTGTTCTTGCAATTTTGCACACGCTAGGCCCTTGTTCTTGAATTTTTGCACACGCTAGGCCCTTGTTCTTGCAATTTTGCGCACGCTAGGCCCTTGTTCTTGCAATTTTGCAGACGCTAGGCCCTTGTTCTTGAATTTTTGCAGACGCTAGGTCCTTGTTCTTGCAATTTTGCAGACGCTAGGCCCCTGTTCTTGAATTTTTGCAGACGCTAGGCCCTTGTTCTTGAGTTTTTGCAAACACTAGGTCCTTGTTCTTGCAATTTTGCAGATGCTAGGCCCTTGTTCTTGAATTTTTGCAGACGCTAGGCTCTTGTTCTTGCAATTTTGCAGACGCTAGACCCTTGTTCTTGCAATTTTGCAGACGCTAGGCCCTTGTTCTTGCAATTTTGCAGACGCTAGGCCCTTGTTCTTGCAAGTTTGCAGACGCTAGGCCCTTGTTCTTGAATTTTTGCAGACGCTAGGCCCTTGTTCTTGAATTTTTGCAGACGCTAGGCCCTTGTTCTTGCAATTTTGCAGACGCTAGGCCCTTGTTCTTGAATTTCTGCAGACGCTAGGCCCTTGTTCTTGAATTTCTGCAGACGCTAGGCCCTTGTTCTTGAATTTTTGCAGACGCTATGCCCTTGTTCTTGCATTTTTGCAGACGCTAGGCCCTTGTTCTTGCAATTTTGCAGACGCTAGGCCCTTGTTCTTGAATTTTTGGAGACGCTAGGCCCTTGTTCTTGAATTTTTGCAGACGCTAGGCCCTTGTTCTTGCAATTTTGCAGATTCTAGGCCCTTGTTCTTGCAATTTTGCAGACGCTAGGCCCTTGTTCTTGAATTTCTGCAGACGCTAGGCCCTAGTTCTTGAATTTCTTCAGACGTTAGGCCCTTGTTCTTGAATTTTTGCAGACGCTAGGCCCTTGTTCTTGCATTTTTGCAGACGCTAGTGTCAAAATGCTAGGCCAAAACGAGAAACAGGCAAGAAGGGTTTTGACTAACAAGCATAGGGATACATATATGCAAACCCTAGAAGGGCTGTACTCGCTATAGAGTACCCCACTGCAGGCTAGACAACCATCACATTCTGACACACCCCCATAGTCAAAGTGGGGTACAATCAACATAACAAGCAGACAGAGCAATAGTTCACAATTATAAGCAAAGCTAGAGGCTTGTTAGAAATAACGGACTGGAATGATGAACTAGCAAGGATTGTGAGTACAAATATGAAACCCTAATGTTGTGACCCCCCTATAGGCTAACCCACTACAGCCTACACAAATACAACATGTATAATGTTTGACACACCCCCATAGGCAAAGTGGGGGAGACCTAGGGGTCACAAGACCAGTCAAGGCAAAACAAGGCAACAACAAGCTCGGGGTGGATCTCAAGGATTCCACACAAATTCCGAGCACAAGCTAGTGGTCACAAGACCAGTTCACATGCAAGTTTATAACAGAGCAAGAGATACAGTGATCACAACCTAGCAAGAGTAAACATGCAGGTATAGATATATATAGTGATCACAGTACAAGCAAAGTCAAGAGGTAAGCAAGTGAGGTCCAGTAGGCACAAGGCCTAGTAGAGTGCAGAAGCGCTGATGGTCACGAGGCTGAAGCGCCTTGGTGAACACATCAGCAGTGTTGGCCTCAGTTGCCATGTAGCGAATACAAAGCTGACCGCGCTGCTGCAGCTCTCGAGCAAGGAAGTACCGCAGGGCGATGTGCTTCGTTCTGTGCTCCAGTCTGTGCTCCTCACACAAGGCAATGGCAGCCTTGTTGTCGACGTACAGTACTGGAGGAGAACGAGGCCGCTCTCCGAGGTCGGTCAGCAGGTAGGTCAGCCAGCGTAGCTCCTGGGCAGCCATGGCTGTAGCGTAGATCTCAGCCTCGCAACTGGAGCCGAGAACAGAAGAAGAGCGTGTAGAGCGCCAAGAAACTGAGCCAGAGCCAAGGCTAAAGGTGTAACCCTGAGACGACCGCTGAGTAGCCTGGTCGTCTGCCCAAGAAGCGTCTGAGTGCCCTGTGAGAACAACTCGGTCTCGCCCTCCAAGCACAAGCCCCATGCCCGACGTACTGCACAAGTAGCGCAACACCCTCTTAGCGGCATCCATGTGCTCCTTCCTGTGACGGCCAGGAGCGACATAGCGTGCAAGGATGCTAAGAGGGTATGCAAGGTCAGGTCGAGTGCAGGTCATCATGTCAGAAATAACTGAGCAGGAATGAAATGAACTAGCACAGAGTTTGGTACAAGTAGGAAACCCTAACTTTGAGTACCCCCTAAGGTGTAACCCACTACAGCCTACATAATATAAACATGCAATGTTTGACACACCCCCATAGGCGCAGTGGGAGACAGCCACAGGGTCACAAGACCAGTCAAAGCAAAGCAAAGCAAGCTCAGGGTGGATCTCAAGGATTCCACACAAATTCCGAGCACAAGCAAGCGGTCACAAGACCAGTTCACATGCAGGTTTATAACAAAGCAAGAGATACAGTGATCACAACCTAGCAAAAGTAAACAAGTAGGCATATATATATAGTGATCACAGTACAAGCAAGGTCAAGAGGTAAGCAAGTGAGGCCCAGTGGGTACAAGGCCTAGCAGAGTGCAAAAGCGCTGATGGTCACAAGGCTGAAGCGCCTTGGTGAACACATCAGCAGTGTTGGCCTCCGTGGCCACGTAACGCAGACAAAGCTGACCACGCTGCTGCAGCTCTCGAGCAAGGAAGTACCGCAGAGCGATGTGCTTCATTCTGTGCTCCAGTCTGTGCTCCTCACACAAGGCAATGGCAGCCTTGTTGTCGACGTACAGCACTGGAGGAGAACGAGGCCGCTCTCCGAGGTCGGTCAGCAGGTAGGTCAGCCAGCGTAGCTCCTGAGCAGCCATGGCTGTGGCGTAGATCTCAGCCTCACAACTGGAGCTGAGAACAGAAGAAGAGCGAGTAGAACGCCAAGAAACTGAGCCAGAGCCAAGGCTGAAGGTGTAACCCTGGGACGACCGCTGAGTAGCCTGGTCGTCTGCCCAAGAAGCGTCTGAGTGCCCTGTGAGAACAACCCGGTCTCGCCCTCCAAGCACAAGCCCCATGCCCGACGTACTGCACAAGTAGCGCAACACCCTCTTAGCAGCATCCATGTGCTCCTTCCGGTGACGGCCAGGAGCGACATAGCGTGCTAGGATGCTAAGAGGGTATGCAAGGTCAGGTCGAGTGCAGGTCATCAGGTACATGAGGCAGCCCACAAGCTCTGGATACGGGCCACTCGGCTCTACGGACTCATCCGAAGGCAGAGCTGAGAGCGAGTGACCGGTAGGCAGAGGAGTGGACTGAGGCGAGGAGTACGTGAAGCGGAAGCGCTGGAGAACCTGCTGCACCATGTGTGACTGAGTCAGGGTGATGGTGCGCCGTGCTCTGTCCCGGGTGATCCGCAAGCCAAGATAGCTCGTCAGCTCACCCAGGTCTGTGCACGTGTGTCTCCTCTGCAGCTCCGACTTCACGTGAGCGAGTGCCGCGGTGTCAGCAGTGGCAAAGACCAAGTCGTCGACGTACACGAGGATGTAGAACGGCGGCAGCGAGGTGTCGGTGCGTAGAAACAGCGACGGGTCAGCAGTAGAGGGAGCAAACCCAAGAGCCGCAAGTGTCGTCCTCAGTGTGTCGTGCCACTCACGTGGCGCCTGGCGGAGACCGTAGACCGGCCGCTGAAGCCTCCACTGGGTGCCAGGAGGAACTGACCCAGTGAAGCCAGGGGGGCGGCGCAGCCAGATCTCCTCGTGCAGGCTGCCCTGCAAGAAAGCAGTGCTGAAGTCAAGAGAGTGAAGCTCGTAGTCTCGGTGAGCGGCTATGTGCAGCAGCATCCGAAGAGTAGTCATCTTCGGGGTGGGGGAGAAGGTCTGAAAGAAGTCTACTCCCTCTCGCTGACTGAAGCCTCGAGCCACGTAGCGCGCCTTGAAGACAGGTGGAGAACCCGGCGGCCGCTTCACCCTGAAAATCCACATGCCACTGACGATGTTCGCCCCAGGAGGGGGAACCTCGTCTACGTAGGTGCCTGTGGACTTCCAGGAGGCCATCTCTGCGTCCATGGCTGTCTGCCACTGAGAGGAGTAGGGACCCGCCATCGCCTCAGCGTAAGAGCGTGGGGTCGGGATGTCTGGTGCATCCGGGTCTCCCTCAGGGGCAACTAGCAAGGACACGAGACGGGGCAAAGCAGCAGCAAGGCAGTGGAACTCCTCCTGTCTGTCCTCAAGGACGTCCGTGCCGAGGGCACACTCACCCCCGACGGACGGAGGACAGGCAGACGCAGACTCAGACCTAGCGACAAGGCTGGCAGCGTAGTCTAGGCGACAGCGAGCAGCAAAGTCAACCAACTCAGCGACCAGAGCAGACGCAGCAGAGGACTCAAAGGTCGGGTCAGTGACAACTGTAGCGAGGAGACGCGTAACAGTGGGACTGGCAGCACGACGGGAGTCAGACTCCGGGTCAGGAAGAGTAGGAAGAGAGGACGCAGGAGGAGACGGCAGCGGGACACGCTGCGGAGCAGTGGAGGGACGCAGAGTCATGTAGTGAGTGCCAGGGACAGGAGGAGGACGCTCACGTGGGACACGACGACCAGTGCGAGCAGTACGAACAGGCGACGCAGGACGAGACTCAGGCTCACGACGCTCTGTAAGACCTCCTGTGGGACCAGCGTAAGGGGAGGGAGCAGGGAGAGGCGAGGCAGGCGGTAACTGTGACTGCGGCTGGACAGGCAGAGGACACTCGACGGAGGGAGGAGGACTAGGAGGAGGAGCCTGACCAAGAACCTGCTGAAGGAGCGGTACGAAGTACGGTCGCGGCCGCGCAGCGTCTCCAGAAGCAGCAGGGACACCAGTGGCAGCCCCAACGCCCGAGTCCTCAGTACCAGCAGCAGCTCCAACGCCCGGGTCCTCAGCACCAGCAGCAGCACCACCGGTCGGGTCCTCAGCACCAGCAGCAGCTCCAACGCCCGGGTCCTCAGCACCAGCAGCACGGCCACTGGTCAGGTCCTCAGCACCAGCAGCAGCGCCACCGGTCGGGTCCTCAGCACCAGCAGCAGCTCCAACGCCCGGGTCCTCAGCACCAGTAGCAGCTCCAGCCCCCGGGTCCTCAGCACCAGCAGCAGCTCCAGCGTCCGGGTCCTCAGCACCAGCAACAACACCACCGCTCGGGTCCGCAGCACCAGGAGCACCACTACGAAGACTGCAGCGCCGCGTGTACCACTCGCGGATCACCTGAATGGGGGGGAGCTCCTGGGTAGGAGGGGAAGTACCGGGACGAGCTCCAGAAGCACCTCTCCGGAGGCGGCAGTACTCGAGGTACCTCTCCTGCAGCTGCTGGGAGGAGAGGGCTCCTCCAGGTGGAGCACGCTCAGGCTCAGCACCCCCAGGCTCAGCACCCCCAGGCTCAGTACCTCCAGGCTGCTCGCGGGCAGTTCGCGGGCTGTGCGCGGGCTGCGCGGGCTGGTCGCGGGCTGCGCAGGCGGTTCGCGGGCTGTGCGTGGGCGGTTCGCGGGCTGTGAGCGCGGCGCGCTGTGCGGTTCGCGGGCGGCGTGACGGGGCCGATCGGGGCGCTAAGGGGCGACGCGACGGGGGCCGTGAGAGGCCGCTAGGAAAAAAAATTCGAAGGGGCCGCAGGGCCGCTAGATCGTGCTAGATCGACGGGGCCAGCGGGGCCGGAAACAAGCGAAGGTAAGCAGGTAGGTAAGTCGGTGGGCCCTAAGAACAGTCCTAGCGAAGGACCTGCTCTGATACCATGTCAGAAATAACTGAGCAGGAATGGAATGAACTAGCACAGAGTTTGGTACAAGTAGGAAACCCTAACTTTGAGTACCCCCTAAGGTGTAACCCACTACAGCCTACATAATATAAACATGCAATGTTTGACACATCAGGTACATGAGGCAGCCCACAAGCTCTGGATACGGGCCACTCGGCTCTACGGACTCATCCGAAGGCAGAGCTGAGAGCGAGTGACCGGTAGGCAGAGGAGTGGACTGAGGCGAGGAGTACGTGAAGCGGAAGCGCTGGAGAACCTGCTGCACCATGTGTGACTGAGTCAGGGTGATGGTGCGCCGTGCTCTGTCCCGGGTGATCCGCAAGCCAAGATAGCTTGTCAGCTCACCCAGGTCTGTGCACGTGTGTCTCCTCTGCAGCTCCGACTTCACGTAGGCGAGTCCTGCAGTGTCAGCAGTGGCAAAGACCAAGTCGTCGACGTACACGAGGATGTAGAACAGCGGCAGCGAAGTGTCGGTGCGCAGGAACAGCGACGGGTCAGCTGTAGAAGGCGCGAACCCAAGAGCCGCAAGTGTAGTCCTCAGTGTGTCGTGCCACTCACGCGGAGCCTGGCGGAGACCGTAGACCGGCCGCTGAAGCCTCCACTGGGTACCAGGAGGAAACGACCCAGTGAAGCCAGGTGGGCGGCGCAGCCAGATCTCCTCGTGCAGGCTGCCCTGCAAGAAAGCAGTGCTGAAGTCAAGTGAGTGAAGCTCGTAGTCGCGGTGAGCGGCTATGTGCAGCAGCACCCGAAGAGTGGTCATCTTCGGGGTGGGGGAGAAGGTCTGGAAGAAGTCAACTCCCTCTCGCTGACTGAAGCCTCGAGCCACGTAACGCGCCTTGAAGACAGGCGGAGAACCCGGCGGCCGCTTCACCCTGAAAATCCACATGCCACTGACGATGTTCGCCCCAGGAGGGGGAACCTCGTCGACGTAGGTGCGTGTGGACTTCCAGGAAGCCATCTCGGCGTCCATGGCTGTCTGCCACTAAGAGGAGTAGGGACCCGCCATCGCCTCAGCGTAAGTGCGCGGGGTCGGGATGTCTGGTGCATCCGGGTCTCCCTCAGGGGCAACTAGCAAGGACACGAGACGGGGCAAAGCAGCAGCAAGACACTGGAACTCCTCCTGTCTGTCCTCAAGGACGTCCGTGCCAAGAGCACACTCACCCCCGACGGACGGAGGACAGACAGACTCAGACTCAGACTCAGCAACAAGGCTAGCAGCGTAGTCTAGACGACAGGCAGCAGCAAAGTCAACCAACTCAGCGACCAGAGCAGACGCAGCCGAGGACTCAAAGGTAGGGTCAGTGACAACAGTAGCGAGGAGACGCGTGACAGTAGGGTGCTCAGCACGATACCGGTCAGACTCAGGGTCCGGAACGTCAGGCAAAGAGGACGCAGGAGGAGACGGTAGAGGGACACGCTGAGGAGCAGTAGAGGGACGCAGAGTCATGTAGTGAGTGCCTGGGACAGGAGGAGGACGCTCACGACGGACACGACTACCAGTACAAGCAGGACGAACAGGCGACGCAGGACGAGACTCAGGCTCACGACGCTCTGTAAGACCTCCTGTGGGACCAGTGTAAGGAGAAGGAGCAGGGAGAGGCGAGGTAGGCGGAGGGAGCACCCTGGGAAGACCAGCAACAAGGTCCCGTTTGTGCATGGCCCGAAGGCGCTGCACAGACGGGTGACCAAGGCGGTGGTGCCAAAGGACAGTCTCATGCGCCAGAGAGCGACACGAGCAGGGGGCGGACAGCTGACCTGACGCAGACGCAGACGCGGACGCAGCTACCTGAGGGGACTCAGTGGTCAGTGTGTAAAGGTCCGACCCCGGCTCCCGAGTGAAGGTAGCCAGGTGGCGACCCGTCCGAGCACACGTGCAGTGTGTCACGCGCTCGTAGGCAGGGGTGAACTGGTGAACACCCCCGTCCTGGAGTGCACTACCTGCCACCAAGTTCGTAGAGAACGAGGGGAGGTAGAGACCTGACAGCGTGCCGGACGGGACCGCCGGACAAGGAAGGACAGTGGAGGAGGTCGCAATGACCAGACCCCCAGAGGGGTCAGCAAGGGAGACAGCAACTGGCCGAGCGAGTGGCTCAAGGACAGTGCGGTCACGAAAGAAAGAGCGAGAAGCACCTGAGTCCAGTGTGAAGGTGTGCAGTGCTGCAGTCGACTCAGTACCAGGGGGCACGGACGCACGAGCACCTAGGGCTGCAGCCTCACCAGGACCTGTGGGAGCAGACGCACTAGCATCTAGAGCGGCAGCCGGGCTGGCCTGAATGCCCGGGTCGGGCGGAACACGCAAGTACTGAGCACCCTCTCCACTAATAGACATCGCATACATGGCAGTGAGAATAGCATCAAAGTCTAAAGCCCAAATATCAACACCCCTCTTTTCCAGATCAGCCCAGCGCGGCAGCTCAGTGGCAGCAGGAAACTGAGTGCGCCACGCGTCGTTAAGGCGCGCGAAGCAGCGCTGCGTGGGGTGCGGCCTCCCACACTGCTGGCCGCTGCGGTCACCTGTGCGAATGACGTACGTGCAGGTAACGCTACGCTGCGCATACCACTCACGGGCGGCCTGAAGCGTCGGGGCGGGCTGCTGACTCTGCCCTCCGCCAGTGCCTCCACGACCACCACCCCCACCGCCGCCGCCCCGGCCACCTCCACCCCTGCCGCCGCCACGACCACCTCCGCCTCCGCTGCCGCCTCCACCACCACTCCCACCGCCGCTGTCTCCTCCCCCACTGCCGCCACTAGTCTCCCCAGCCGCGCCTCCACTCCCACCGCCTCCACCCCCACCTCCTCCGCCGCCACCCCCACCCCTGCCTCCCTTGTTCCTGCGGCGCCCGCTCGAAGCAGACGCGGTCCCGACCTTCTCAGCACCAAGAAGGTCGACAGCAGCAGCAGAGGCGACAGAGGGGAGGAGGGGGGAAGGGGAACACCCCTCAAAGAACGGGGTGCGGGGGTCGCCACGAGAGGTGCCTACAGCGACGATGCTCGCCTCAGCTGCAAGCAGTTCCTTCTCGAGAGAGGAAGTGGTCCCTGACTGCGCGCAGAGAGTCAGGGAGGCGGGTGACGATGTGGTAGAGAGTGATCCAGAGCGGGGGGGGGTTGCTAGTGAGAAACTCGGCAGGCATAGCAGCGCGAAAGCGGGCCTCACTAGTCTTAAGGTGGGTGATGAGGTCTGCGACAGTGTGAAAGGAGGCTAGGTCAGGGAACAGGTAGGGGAGAGTGAGGCGGCCTAGCGTGGCAGAAGCGGGTGAGGAGTAGCGGGCAACTACAGCGGTGTAGAGGTCCTTAGCAGTCTTGCACTGGCCGAAGTGCTCGCGCTCGTCTAGCGGCAGGGAGTTGCGAATAGCAAAGCGAGCGTGCGCATCACGGGTCTGCCACTGAGAACGCAGAGTGCTGTCAGCAGACGAGTCAGGGGCAGTGGCATGGCCTAGGGCGTGGTCGTACAGTGAGATATCTTCCTTGGCAGTGAGCTGTAGGAACAGGTGCAGGTCATCTAGCCAGGTTTCGAACTTCACTGGACGGCCCTCGGCATCGAAAGCTAGAACTGGCGGACTAGCCATAGCGACAGTAGCAGTAGCAGTAGTAGCAGTAGTAACAGTAGTAGTAGGAAGCAGGCCGCTGGAAAGGTGTGCGGAGGGTCAACGGGGCCGGCGGGGCCGCTAGGCAAGGCGCGGGCGGGGTCGACTGTCCGTAGTGGCACACGAGCGGCAGTAGTAGGTAGCGGGCGGCGGCTGCAGAAGCGCACGGGCGGCAGCGGCGCACGGGGAACGGCGGTGCACGGGCAGCGGCAGCGCACGGGCAGCGGCAGCGTAGGAGCAGCGACGGCGCACGGGCAGCGGCGGCGCACAGGCAGCGGCGGCGCTCGGGAGGCAGCAGTGCGCAAGCAGCAGCGGAAGCAGCGGCGTACGAGCGGCTGCGGGCAGCGGGGCGTGCGCGAGCAGGCGACGAGCGGCTGATACGCACGGGCAGCAGCGCCGACAGCGCACGGGCGGCTGCAGCAGCGAGCGGTGCGCAAGCAGCAGCGGCAGCAGCGCACGGGTGGCAGCGGCGTCGGTGCACGGGCGGCTGCGGGCAACGGGCGTGCGGCAGCTGCGGCGGCGAGCTGCGGGCCTGCGGGGCCACGGCGGGGTGTGCGCGAGCGGGCGACGGGCGGCTGCAGCAGCGGGCGCGTCAGCGAGGCGCACAGGCAGCGCGCGGGCAGCGTGCGGGGCCGCGCGTAAAGAAAACAGCCGCGCGCGTGCGGCTAGCGGGGCGCGCGCAGCGAAATCGACCGCGCGCGGGCGGTTAGCGGGATACGCGCGCAAAAAAAAAAAAGTCGAGTCGCGCGCGGGCGGCTGGCGGGCTGCGCGCGCGCGGTAGGTAGGAGGCGCACGAGGGCGCGTAGGCGCACGAGGCGCACGGTAGGTAGGTAGGTATGTAGGTAACGGTGGGCCCTAAGAACGGTCCTAGCGAAGGACCTGCTCTGAAACCATGTCAGAAATAACGGACTGGAATGATGAACTAGCAAGGATTGTGAGTACAAATATGAAACCCTAATGTTGTGACCCCCCTATAGGCTAACCCACTACAGCCTACACAAATACAACATGTATAATGTTTGACAAGGCTATCACAGAGGGCAAGTGAGGAGGAGGAGAAACTGTGGGAGCAAGAAGATGAGAGGCGACGGCTGAAGCTGCAGACACACAGGCAGCAGGAGTACGCCGCACTGACGCTACCAGGCTAAACCCGGACTACACGGCGACAGGGGGTCGCAGCTGGCTCGCTGTGCTCCCAGGAGTGCACACACTGTAGCTACCGGGCGCAGAGCCCCGGACTACTCAGGCCACAGGGGGTCGTGGCTCCCTGGACTTCAGGCGCTGCGGACGACAAGTCGACGGCCTCCTCTCAACTTCCCCCAGCTGTCCCACCCCCTTTTTACACACCCCCTGCTGTTCCCCTAGCACCGCTCACACTACACCCCCTAGCGCCACTCCCTCGGCTCCCACACACCCACCCCCCTCAGCGGCAGCTGCAGCAGTGGGAGACGGAGAAGGAGGAGGAGGAGGGGAACGGCACTCAGTGGCTTCACCCCCATACCCCTCACCCCCAAACCCTAATTCAGGAGAACGGGCTGTAGGAGGGGTGGGGCGCCAGTAGAAGCACGGGGGACAGTGGGGAGGGCAGGGGCAGCGAGGAACGGGCCGCCCACGGGCCTGGCATAGCCGCCCGAACCGCGCGCAGGCGGCCCGAGCCGCGCGCGGGCCTGGCGCTTCCCGTACGGGCCGCGCGCGGGCCTGGCGCAGCCCGTACGGGCCGCGCGCCGGCTGTACGGGCCGCGCGCAGGCCACGACGGGCGACGGGGGGCGACGCGCGGGTCCCCGTCGCCCGTCGCAGCGCCTCCCGGGGGCGACGCGCCGAGTGACGGGGCAGAAAACCGCCGCGCGCCCCGGGCGCGCGGCGGGAAGAAAAAATCGCTGCGCGCCCGGAGCGCGCGGCAGGCAGGAAACAGCAGGAAACAACAGCGGAAGCTTCTGGTGGGACCACCCACAGGATCGACCCAGGAGGGTCGACCCGCTCTGATAGCATGTCAAAATGCTAGGCCAAAACGAGAAACAGGCAAGAAGGGTTTTGACTAACAAGCATAGGGATACATATATGCAAACCCTAGAAGGGCTGTACTCGCTATAGAGTACCCCACTGCAGGCTAGACAACCATCACATTCTGACAGCTAGGCCCTTGTTCTTGCAATTTTGCAGACGCTAGGCCCTTGTTCTTGAATTTTTGCAGACGCTAGGCCCTTGTTCTTGAATTTTTGCACTCGCTAGGCCCTTGTTCTTGAATTTTTGCAGACGCTAGGACCTTGTTCTTGAATTTTTGTAGACGCTAGGCCCTTGTTCTTGAATTTTTGCAGACGCTAGGCCCTTGTTCTTGCAATTTTGTTGACCCTAGGCCCTTGTTCTTGAATTTTTGCAGATGCTAGGCCCTTGTTCTTGAATTTTTGCAAACGCTAGGCCCTTGTTCTTGTTGAGTGCAAAATGTTGTTTGCACATCAACCTACCGCCTATTCGTCGACGGTAAAGGAAAATGGGAGTTCTTGGTTTAAGGTTATTTGTGGAGTGTGAGGAGCGCATTTGTGTGCTTTGCATTTGTGCGTCTACGGTTTGTGAATCGCCCTAGCGGTTCGTGAGTTATGTGCATTTTTGTGTGTGAGTGCATTTCATCAATTATCATGAGTTTCCGTGAGAGCGCATGAAATTTCGTGAGTTTCGGTAAGTTCGCGTGAGTTCGCGATTATTCATGAGTCTGCGTGTGCACTCATTGTTTCTCATGCGTTTTCGTGGGTTTTCATTAGAGTTCATGAGGGTTCATATTTTTCGTGTGTTTTAGAGTGTGGCGAGTGTTTTGCCACTTTGACTTTTTCGTTCTTGTCAAGGTCAACCGAGCACGAAGGTCAGGGCCCGTGCGTGGGGTCTTGAAACGCACGTGTGGCCCCTCAGGCCTCGTGCGTGTGCCTCGCACTGTGGCGAGCGTGCACAGTGCGCACGTCTGCAAAAGGACAGGGCAATCGATTGCCCTGCCCTCGAGCAGGACAGCGCACGTTCGTGCGCTGTACAGCATGACCAAAAATTCGGTCGTGCATGATTACGCACGTGCAGGGGTGCGCGAGGGTTTCGGGGAGTGCCGAGAGATCCCGAAGGGTGCTCGGGATTGACTCGATATTTCAGTTGGATAACTTAATATCGAGCCTTGGCTTTTATGACGTGGCGAACAGGATACTTCGCCAGAAAGTCACGCTACATTGCGTGTTCATTTCGACAAGGTACATAACGGTAATTTCCGTTTTACAACGGGAAAACGGTTTTCCCACACGGGGCTTCATGAATGTTAACGGGAATTCATGAGTGCTCGCGATGGGAGTCAGCAGGGGCGTTTGGATCAAGTACAACTCGAATTCAGTTATTCTAAGGAAGCGTATCAAGCCAAATGCAGCTGAAGTTGACAACCGTTTTACCAAGACAACATGGCGAAGTCATCTCTTCTAGTTATATAACTGTTTAATGTTCGCCTTGTGTTTGCTTTAGTTCGTGCTTAGTGCTTTCTATATATGCGTGCTTGTGTTTCATTGTAAACAACTTTTTGGAGTGAACATTTTCACTATCGACGTATTGACGCGAGGAGAAATTTCTGCATACAAGCCAATCGATCGTTAACGCTTCCGCATATGTTCTTGGGAGTGATCTAGTGCACACGACTGCTTTCACGCTTGAAAAGTTCCTCTACAAACACGGACCCTTGGATAGGGGCTGGTTTTACCAGGCACCCAAGGACCCTTGGAGGTGACCCCGTGGGGACTATCTTGCGTTGATTAAAGGTGTGCTTAGAGCTTCTAGGTCCCGAATAGCAGCCAACACGTGGTATCAGAGCTGGTTCTAAGTCCTTGTTGGACTTCTTGCCGTTAGAACACCATGGAGTCGGGCGGAACGGAAGGTTCTCTTGCATGCGCCAATAGTGGAAGCCAAGACACTGGAGGTTCAGCGCTAAGAGGAGTGCGGATCGGCCAGGGCTCACTATTGCGAGAGGTGCTCATGAACTTCACCGTCGACAAGTTCAACGGCAATGGGTACGACGATTGGGCGTGGAAAATGCAGCCGTACTTCCGTCAAGTCGGATTGTTGAAGATAATGATTGGAGAGGAGGAGAGGCCGAGCGACCCGATCCTGCAAGGGGAGTGGGACGAGCGTGCATCGGCCGGTTACTACCTCCTATCGCAAACGTTGGAGCTGAACCAGAGAGCACATGTGATGCATTTGCTTGGGGAAGCTGATAACGGGCCACGAGCATGGAAAGTGCTTAAGGAGCTGCACGCGCCAACATCGGTGGTTGCTACGCTTATGTTGGAACGTGAGTTGGCTTCATTGCGCCTGACTGAGGGGGAGCCGATTCAGCCGGTCCTTGACAAGATGAGGGAGCTATACGCGAAGCTCCAAATTGCGGGCATCACCTACCCGGAGAAGACGAAGTGCCTACGCATGTTCTCACTGCTGCCCGAGCCCTGGATGCCGTTCACGAGTGGGCTAAGCCTGCCTCAAAACCAGGAATTGTGGACGCTTGAGTGGGTGCGTACCAAGATCTTGGAGGAAGACTTTAGGAGGAGGCAGCTGAGTCACAGTGACGATGGAGACAGTGGCTACGGGGTGCAAGGCAGCGGATGGCGTAAGGGAAAAGGCCGGGATGAAGGTGAACGCGGGCGTTATGGAAGCAGACGTGATGATAAGAAGCCGAGCAACAAGCGCGATGAAGAAGAAGATGATGATGACGAGGACGATCGTGGTGACTACCACAAGTTCAAGGGAGCTTGTTGGTACTGCAAGAAGCCGGGGCACACTTGGGTGAAGTGCTGGAAACGTCCGAAATGGTGGACTCCCGAACAATGAGACAATGACAGAGCTAGGAACCAACCTCACGGAGTTGGTTATGTAGCAGAGACCGCAAGTGACGGGGGAGATGATTGGGAGAGAGCACCGGGACAGTTCTTCCACGTGCAAGGGAACGGGGGGAGTGAGAATGCAACTGCCAAGGAGGGAGCAGCGCCTCATCCTCTCAACACGTGGATTCTTGACTCCGGAGCGGCTCATCACATGACCCCGAGGGCGGACCAGCTAGACAAGGTTAGGAAGACAAGCATCACTGAAATGAACTCGGGATGCGGTCACAAGATGAAAGTGATTGGAGTCGGCAAGGCGGCCTTCAAGGGAGCTGACGGGAAGACGATGATTTTGGTGAACGTGCTCATGGTGTCGGAGCTAAAGGGGAACCTGATCTCGTTGAGGAAGATGGGGATAGCAGGTGTATGCACGGCCACTAATGGAGCTGAAACGTTCAAGGGGAATCGCGGTGATCGAGTATTGTGGGACTTGCATGAAGACAAGGACTTGCATAATGAGTTGTGGCATGTGCCCGTGGTGCCATGGCGTGAAATGGTACCTGAAAATGAGAATGGGAGCTGCGGCTGTAAAGGAGTGTGTGTTGCAAGTGCTGTAGCGGAAGTGAAGGAGCTGAAAGCTACCGTGGCGAAGCTTGTGAAGGAGTTGCACAAGGTCAATGCTCGACTTGCAGCAGCTGAAAATGGAAAAGCAGCAGCGGCTGATGAGAAGAATGGTGTTGAGGCCAAGGGGAGTAACGGCAAGGTTGATGCTGTGCACAAGGAAAAAGGAGTGCACAAGGATGACACTCGAAAGCAGCAGGAACTTCATAGGATGGTGCAGCCAAGGGTTGAAGCTGCTAAGGAAAAGGCAATGATGCCGAACTATGCAAGCGTTGTAGCTAGGCCCTTGTTCTTGCAATTTTGCACACGCTAGGCCCTTGTTCTTGCAATTTTGCACGCGCTAGGCCCTTGTTCTTGCAATTTGGCACGCGCTAGGCCCTTGTTCTTGCAATTTTGCACGCGCTAGGCCCTTGTTCTTGCAATTCAGCACATGCTAGGCCCTTGTTCTTGCAATTTTGCACACGCTAGGCCCTTGTTCTTGCAATTTTGCACACGCTAGGCCCTTGTTCTTGCAATTTTGCACTCGCTAGGCCCTTGTTCTTGCTATTTTGCACACGCTAGGCCCTTGTTCTTGAATTTTTGCAGAGGCTAGGCCCTTGTTCTTGCAATTTTGCATACGCTAGGCCCTTGTTCTTGCAATTTTGCACACGCTAGGCCCTTGTTCTTGCAATTTTGCACACGCTAGGCCCTTTTTCTTGCAATTTTGCACACGCTAGGCCCTTGTTCTTGCAATTTTGCACACGCTAGGCCCTTGTTCTTGCTATTTTGCACACGCTAGGCCCTTGTTCTTGCTATTTTGCACACGCTAGGCCCTTGTTCTTGCTATTTTGCACACGCTAGGCCCTTGTTCTTGCAATATTGCAGACGCTAGGCCCTTGTTCTTGCAATTTTGCACACGCTAGGCCCTTGTTCTTGCTATTTTTTCACGCGCTAGGCCCTTGTTCTTGCAATTTTGCAAGAACACTGTGGCTACCAGGCGCAGAGCCCCGAACTACACGGCCACAGATGCAGCTGGCTCTCTGGACTACTGGCGCCGCGGACGACAAGACGGCTGCCTCCACTCAACTTCCCCCATCTGTCCCACACCCCCTGCTGTACCTCTAGCACTGCTCACACGCCACCCCCCTCGTACCACTCCGACGGCTCCAACACATCCACCCCCCTCAGCGGTAGCTGCAGCAGTGGGAGATGGAGGAGGAGGAGGAGCAGGGGACGGCGCACACACCCGTCACCCCCATACTCGCCACCCCCACACTCGCCACCCCCAAACCCTAACACAGGCAGCAGCGGGGGGCGGTGCGCGGGCAGCAGCTCGGGGGATGGCGCGCGGCTCAGGCTGCAGCTCGGGGGACAGCGCGCGGATCTGGCGCAGGGGCCGCGCACGGGCCTGGCGCGGGATGTACGAACCGCGCGCGGGCTGTACGAGCCACGCGCGGGCCTGGCGCAGCCCGTACGGGCCGCGCGCGGGCCTGGCGCAGGCCGTACGGGCCGCGCGCGGGCCTGGCGCAGCCCGTACGGGCCGCGCGCGGGCTGTACGGGCCGCGCGCGGGCCTGGCGCAGGTCGCGCGGGCCGCGTCGGGCGATGGGGGGCGACGCGCAGGTCCCCGGGGGCGCCGCGACGGGCGACGGGGGGCGACGGGCAGGTCCCGGGGCGCTTCGACGGTGGGAAATTGCCGCGCGCCTCGGGGCGCACGGCGGGCAGAAAACCGCCGCGCGCACGGAGCGCGCGGCGAGCAGAAAACCGCCATGCGCCCCGAGCGCGTGGCGGGAAGAAAAAACGTCGCGCGCCACGGGGCGCGCGACAGACAGGACAGCAGCGGAAGCTAACGGTGGGCCCACAGGCCAGGAGCGGAACCGCTCTGATAGCATGTCGAAACAGTAGGCAGAAACTAGAAACAGGAAAGAGGGTTTTCACTAGCAGGCAGTTGAGTACATATAGCAAACCCTAATTTGGGCTGTACTCGCTATAGAGCACCCCACTGCAGGCTAGACAAACATCACATTCTGACACATCGGTCATCGGCGCTCGCGAATGAAGAGCGCCCGCTGCACTTCCTGCACGTGTGCGGATCCTTCCGCGTTTTGGGGCTGGAAGCGCTCGTTCCGAGTGTTTTTCTTCCGCCGGGTCACGTGGCTGCGCTTTTCCGGGTCTATTACCAAGCCAGCAAGGGCGTGGAAGGGTTGCGAGCATCATCGGTCATCGGTGCTCGCGAATGAAGAGCGCCCGCTGCATTTCCTGCACATGGGCCACCCGAATATGCAACAACATTTAGGTTGTTCGACGCTTTTCCCTACGCCTATAGGGATTTATAGTAGACATTTGTTATAGCAGCCGCCGAACTTTTCTGTGCGCACGAACCAAGCTGAAATTGCTCCGATATGTGTTTTTGAATATGGGCCAGCCGAATATGCAATAATATTCATGTCATTCGATGATCTTCCTTACATCTATATTGGTTTATGTGCTTCCTTAGCATTTGTCGGCAGACACAGCCGTCATCGCTGTAGCCGAACTTTTCTGTACGCACGAACCAAGCTGAAATTGCTCTGGTAGGTGTATTTGAGCATGGGCCACCTGAATATGCAACAACATTCAGGAGCAGTTTCGTAGCTGCGATTACTGCACTCTCATAGATTCTTGATTTCATATTCTCTAGGAGCAGGCATTGCAGGCCATCTCATGCACGCAGATTTTTATACGATGCCTAGAGTACAGCCAACAGCATATGTGCGGCATTGTTGTGAAAGTGACGCAATGAGGAAAGTAGCCTCTTTTCTTTTTAGCCTTTTGTAGTCTCTGCTTCATGCAACCATGACTGTGGCAGTTCCCAGCTCTCATGCCATGTAATTACTGCATGGGTCACAGCACCACCCTCCACTGCAACTTGCTGAGAAGCCATTTCCTCATCCTTCAGCCGGCCCCATACTGTGGGTGTGCTGCCATTGCCCAGCAGGTGCAGGGGCAACCACACATAGCGTGAGTCAGCGAGGTCCTGCTTGTTCCACCGGTCTGCTAAAAACACAAACACGCCGGGCGGGGCGTTGGGAAGCGGCAGCACAAACGTGCCCTGCGACTCGAACGTGCTGCTGCATGAGGGCGCCCATGCACCAGGCGCCGACTCGCCCTGCCACGGCCACCTCTGCTGCTGGTGCTGGTGCTGGTGCTGGTGGTGGTGGTTGGAGCATGGTGCGCCGAGCAGGCGCCACTCACCCAGCATGTGCGACGCCACATGCACCTCAGCCTCGTTGGGGTCCCACCCTGTGCATGCTGACGTCACCAGGAAGTAATGCTGCCGTAGGGAAAGAGCCACAGGCAAGGAGGAGAAGCAGGAGTGGTGGGGACATACACATGAAGGCATGCCATGCCATGCCATCCCATGCCATGCAATGCAATGCAGCGACAGGGGCGCCGGGCAGCAGGGCGGCCATGTGAGTGAGAGGGCACTGACTTGCCGGTACTTGAAGACGGCGGGCGCCTCTCTGGAGCGCCCCACAAAGCGCCGCACAAAGCCACCGTCGACGTCGAGGTAGTCGGGGGTGAGGCGTGCAATGTGCAGCACGGCGTTCATCTCACTGGCGTACACCACGTACGCCACCCCGTCCTCGTCCGCAAACACCGTCATGTCCCGACTCTCCTGCCCGTTCGGCCGGAACCTGCCCACGTACTGCCCACACACGGCGCATCAGCACGCCCCACCACACATGCTCCATGTCGCATGCACGTATAAACAATAGGAGTGAATGGGCCTACAGCAAAAGGACAAGAAAAAGCTGAGTGGGGAAAGAATTCGAAGGGCGGGCGAGGAATGCAAGAAAGGCCCAAGGGGTGCAGTTGGAAGCAGCAGGGCAGCGAGGTACCGTGAAGGGGCCGTGCGGATGGGAGCTGACGGCGACGCCTGTGGTGGCGAGGTGGTAGGCGGCGTCGTCGACGTGCAGCCACATGACGTAGCGCCGCGCCGCCGCGTGGAACAGCACCTTGGGGCGCTCCATCACACGGCTCACGTGCAGGTCGCTGGCGGGGTCGTGCGTGTTGGGCGCCAGCACCACCCCGTGCGCCCGCCAGTGCAGCAGGTCCGCGGAGCTGTAGCAGCTGATGCCCACCACGTCCACCTGCTCTGCTCCAACGGCCGCACGGGGGGGGGGGAGAGCAAGGGGGGACAGGGGGAGGGGGGGGAGGGCAGGAGAGGGAGGGAGTGATAGTGGGGCAGAATGGCATTGTGCGGCAGGTGATGATGGTAAGGCATGACGCCAAGGGGGTGAGCGGGCGAACTGGAGGTGCCACTGGCGCCGTGGCGCCGTGCCTTTTCCCTGGTGCTGCCCATGCGGGGCTCTGGATCATGCCATGGCATGTCGTGCTGCGCCATGTGCAGCAGCCACATGCGGGGCGGAGTGCCACTGGTACTACTGGCGCGCGCATGCGAGCGTCAGGGCGCTTCTCACCCGTTCCAGCGAGCCTTTGAGCGCGTACGTGTCGCCGTCCTTGTTCTCGCCGTACCAGTAGTAGCGCCGCTCGCTCGCCACGTACAGCACGCCCCCGCCGTGCGCCTGGATGCGCCGCCCCTCCTCATCCAACCACACCCGCCCCGGCCACAGCCGCCCCCCTTCCCCCTGAAACGGACGCCCGCGCGGCCACAGCTGCCTCCGCCGCGCGCCCGCCTGCCATCCCTGCGATGCCTGCGCGCCCTCGCCTTCCCCCTCCGATTGCCCCCGCCATGCGCGCCGCGCCCAGCTCACCGCTCCGCGTGCGGAAATGCCCGCGGCCAGTGGGGATGTGTGGAGGAGGTCGGAGTGAGTGGAGGAGGAGAGGCGCGGGGGGAGGAGAGGCGCGGGGGAGTGGAGCAGCAGGAGCGCGGAGAGCGAGAGCGCTACGAACGAGAGGGCCGCGGCGAAAGTGCAGCGGCGCAGCGCGGAGTGACGGTCGGCGAACGGGAGGCGCGTGCGGCGACGAGATGGCGGCATCGCGCGCAAGGTGGTGGGCGCAAGGTGGTGCGCGCAAGGGACGGCGCAAGGGACGCGCGCACGGGCGCAAGGGACGGGCGCAAGGGACGGGCGCAAGGGACGGGCGCAACGGAGAATTGGCGCGGACAGTAATGATCGCGCGAATTGTGTGACGACAGCGACTCAAACTGACAGCAGATTGAGATTCGCTGTGGCTGGACAGTTGCTGGTTTGCCTAGCTTGACTGTGCCCTTTACAGGTGAACTCGATATACTGGTAGCAAAAACCTGGCTTGTAGTTATCATTCCTCGCTGTAAATTCTGTCACATGGTTATCATTCCGTTTGGCTCCATGTTTGTCATTCACAAATTGCTTTTGATCGTTAGTACATAACGAAACGAGTGAGTACATAACGAAGTGTGTAGGAAGTCAATTTCAGAGTGCCTGATAGTCATCTTCCCCTTGCCCTCCGCGCGTGCCGTTCCTTCACTCGCCTCTCCCTGCTCCGCCGCCATACTCGTTCCGCACCACATGGAAGCACCCGGCATGCGCCGTGTGCTGCGAGCGGCGTGGGATCAACTCGCCCATGCCGCCATACCTCCGCGCACACGCACACAAGCGCAACCCGCGCGGATGTACCTTGTTCCCCACACGCCTGCCGCGTTGCCGCGCGGCTCCGCACCGTCACCGTCACCGTCACCATCATCACTCCCTGCTGCTCGCGCGTTGCTTGCATGGGGCGGTTGGCGGATCAGCGGCGAGGGGAGCTGGCAGCCGGAGGCGCGCGGGGCAGTGGCGGGGCGAGCAGTAGCGGGTGGCGGCAGCGCGGAGGGGTGCGGCGCGGGGCATGACGTGCGGTGGCGAGGCGTGCGACAGGGCGGCGGCGATGAGGCGTGGGTGCGCAGCAGGCAGTGGAGAGTGGGGGGAGGGGCCGTCATGGACGCACACGTGTGGCACGTGCAAGGCGTGCGATCGTCGCACTCTGACGCCGTACTCTCTCGCCTCACCTTCTCTTTCCCGCCTGCTTTCTTCATTGCCTCGCTCCATCCATCCATCCATCCTTCTCCTCGCGTCTACCCTTGCTTGGCCTCCCCTCCTTGGCGCTGTCGCTCGCTGCCTCTGCTCATCTAGGTTGTGCCGTGCACGGCAGCCCCCACCTCAACGCTGCTCTCCCTCTACCTGTGTGTGCTGTGCAGGCGCCCGCATCTCGCCCCTCCTCCTGGCTCCCTCCCCGCCTGCTCGCCGTTATCCCTGCACAGTGGCAGGAGCTGTTGGAACATCCACGCACTGCACTGCACCGCATTGCATGGCAGTACAGGGATGCAGCAGGTATGAGTGCCATAGGCAGCAGCTCGCCAGAAAACCACCCTCTGCTGCCACTGCCCTTCCGTGCCTTCTTCTGCCATGTGTTGTGCGCGCTCTCCCTCGCATCCCCTGCACCGCCTTCACCTCGTGCCATGGGCACGTGCGACTCTTCCCCCGCCCGCCTGAGCAGCATTGCAGGTGGAGGCGTTTTGGCGCAACCACTCGCTGCTGCTGCTCTCTGCTGGGGGCGTGTCCCTCTCGCTGCTGCTCTGGGGCTGCTCCTTCCGCCTTGCCTCTCTCTTCCTCACCATGCCACCCAACTCCCTCGGCCTGCCCTACCTCCTCGCCTCCTGCACTGCTGTCGCTGCTCTGGTACGCCTCACCTCACTCCCTTGCTGCACCACCACCCCCACCATCCCCATCCACCACGCCCGTCCTTGCCTCCCCCACATGTGCACATCCCTCGCAGTCCTTCGTGCTTTCCTTTTCACTCATTCCCTACTCCTCCCCCCTCCCCCCACCCCCACCAACCACAGGGCGGGGCAGTGAGGGCGCACACGAGCATCAGTCCAGCAGCAGCATACCGCATGGCCATGTGTGCCCTCAACACGCATGCGGGTGTGCTGGAAGTGCTGGGAGCACCACTGGTGGGGGCGCCTGTGAGGGCGTACGTGCAGGGGGGCGGGGGCATCGTGCTGTCAGGCATGGCTGTGCGCGCTGCCCCGCGGGACTGCTGGCTGGTGTTCCCTGTGCGCGGTGCAGAGGGGCGTGGTGTGGTGCAAGTGCACGTGCACCGCCACAACGGGCAGGTCAGCTGCCATGCCCTGCCAGCACCATGCCCACACACCACATCAACCGCTGCCTGCCCGTCGTATCCTCCTCAATTTCACTTCTAGCTCATTGCCGCGTTGCTCATGTGTGATTCACGCTGCACACCCCTCATGTGCTTTTTTGTGTTGCACCTTGGCATCTGTGTGTGTGTGTGCAGTACGACCTGCAGCTGGTGGCGGTGGACGTGGCAGCCGGCAGTGCAGGCAGCGAGTGCGTGATGGTGGTGGGTGATCATGCTGCTCTCACCCGTGCACAGCCCTTGCTGCAAGGGCTCAGGCACGCACTGGACAATGTGCAAGGCAGGCAAGGAGGGGCAGAGACGAGGGCTGTGGAGAATGCCCAACAAGAACAGGGCTGATGAAGTTCAGCTGAGCGCATACTGGAATGGTGGCATGGTGACAGTCGCACCAGCTCTTGTGTGCCTGCTGGTTGGAATGTCGTGTCATAATAGGTCAAGTAGTACATGGTATGGTAGCTTACTACACAAACAAGACTCCTTGATGGGTGGTCACTTATTTGCAGACACATGCCACTGATAGCGCATGGCTTGCATGAGCAGTGGCACATAGCGATCCAGATAGAAAAGGGCTCACTCACTACTTGAGCACTCTGCACCTGCCCTACCTTGCATTGCATTGACATTCCAAGTCTACCCTCCCACTGCAAACGGGAGAACACAGCTCTGGCATTGCAAGCATGGCCCTGCAACGCAACGGTCTGCCTCAATGCACGCACTGTGCTGACCCCCCTCAGCAGCAAGCACTGCGTGGTTCCCTACCCTCAGTCTGCGCTCTATAGCCGTACGAGCTCAGCTGGGCCATTTTTTCTTAGCAGGGATGCAGTGAGCGCCCTTCCGCTGCATCATGGGGTGAAAGCAGAGCAGGTGCCATGTGGTGGGAGAAGGATGCCACGTAGGCTATGCTCATGCATGTGACAGATGGGCAGGCGGAGTGGCCTACAGCCCATTGGGGTGAAGGGAGCCAGGTGGGGTGAGAGCTGGCGGGTGTGTGTGTGGGGCAGTGTGGGGGTGAGGGTGCAGCGAGAGGTGCTGCATGCCGCCACTCATGTGGCACAGCAGCATGTCCATCAGCCCCTCGCTCTCCGCTGCCTGCTCCGCATCCACCTCCCCCACCCCCACTCCGCCCCCGCCCGCCCCCCCTGTGTCCTCCAGCCCATGCTTCCACCATGCGTCCACGCCCCCATCGCCCACCACACCCGCCTCCCCACCCGCATCTGTGGGAAAGAGGGCCGGCCACTCACACGCCCTCCCACCATCACACACATCCGCGCCCTCATACGTGCCGTTTGCACCCCCGCAGCTGCCACCATTGCCACTCCATACCACTCCGCCCTTGCCCCTCGTCCCCTCTGCCTGCGCATCCGAGCCCTTCCTGGTCCCACCCTCTCCTCCCACCACCCCGCCACTGTCTGCCACGTCAGACTCCTCCGCCTCCCACTTGCAAGCAGCAGAGCCGTTTATGTGCTCCCCCACCGGGCCCCCATCATCCCTGAGGAACATGCCCACCTCCTCCCACTGCTCCTGCTTCACCACTGCCCCTCCCTGCCCCACTGCCCATTCGCCTCCACTCCTGCTCCCAGACACTCCCCCGCCACCCATCCCCTGCTCGCCCTCCGCCTCTCCCCCACTGCCTGCGCCCTCGTGGTTCCCCTCGCCCCCACTGGGCGCAGGGCACCCTGCAGCAGGCGCATAGGAAGGTGCGGGGAAGCCAACCAGGTGCTCTGGGGTGAGCTGCGGGGAGGAGGGGTGGAGAGGAGGGGCAGGAGGGACATGGACGAGGGGGGACAGGAAGAGAAAGCGGGAGTGGGAAAGAGTGAACGAGTGGAGTATGCGTGTTGAGGACTGAGGAGGGGGGAGGGGGGAGGGGGGGGGAGAAAGAGCAGGGAGAAGAGGAGAAGTGGGGAGGGGGTGGTTTGTAAATGGAGAGTCAGTGCATGGCAACATTGAAATGGGAATGTGGCATGACATTGTCACGGGGACTGGTGCGATGGCAAGGCATGGTGTGAGGGGGCCTGGCAGCACCTGGAAGAGGTCGGCATCAGCCAGCAGGTCGTCCTCAGGCATGAGGTCGTACTCCATGGCTGACAGCTTGCTCGATAGCAGCTGCCACCCATGCACGCACACAGGGCGGACGGGGGAGAGCGGACGGGATATGCAGGAGGGGGTGATGACGGAGAGCACATGATAGGTGTGGGCTGGCGTAATGGGGGTGAGGGACCACCTCATGCATATGTCACTGCTTCAAGCACACTCAGTTGGTCCACGGATGTAAAGGGTGAAGCAGGTGAAAGCAGGGCGCCTAGGTAGTGTGCGGTGCATGGGTGTCTGACTCACCTCGACCTGCAGCTGCAGTGAGCGCACGTAGTTGATGATCTCGTCCAGTATCATGGCCTTGCCTGTCACCTGCTCTCATGCGCATGCCACCACACACGCATGCATGCGCACACACACACACACACACACACACACACGCACGCACGCACGCACGCACACGCACACGCACACATGTTCACACACACACACACACACACACACACACACACACACACACGCACGCACGCACACACACATGCAAGCACACACACACACACACACACACACACGCACGCACGTACACGCACACGCACACGCACACATGCTCACACACACACACACACACACACACACACACACACGCACGCACGCACACACACATGCAAGCGCACACACACACACACACACACACACACACACACACACACAAAGATGAGTTAGCCAGAGTGTGAACGCCCTCTGCAGTCTATCTTTGCTATCTGGTGCAGCACAACACGCCATATGCTCTGCACTCTCTCATCCCCAATTTCAGCCTTGCACCCTTTAGCTGCAACCGCCACCACACTCCCCCACATCCCCCCTTCTCCCAGCTGCGCGCTCACCTTAGCGCACGTGGGCACAAGGCTCTGCAGCACACTCATGCGCTCTGATATCTTCTCCCTCCGCACCTGGTGCCACACCGAAAACACACACACGGGGGGGTGGTCGGGGCGGCAGGCACACACAGGGCAACCAGGGCAGGGAGATGCAGGTGCAGGAGGGGTATAGAGGGAACACACGTAGAGGATAT